>VNJS01006882.1:0-33901 GCA_008042575.1 Drosophila watanabei
ATAATTTCTTCAACTTTTGGATACTAGTATTTCATATTTTTTCAGAATTTTGTTGTAAATTTCATAAGAATCGGACGACTATATCATATAGCTGCCATACAAACGATCCGTGAATTTTTAGAAAAAAAATTTTAATTTCACTGTTTTTGAAGATATCTTGATCAGCTCTCGGTTATGAGCTTTATATATTATTTTAGATTTTCAGATTAAATTTCATTAAAATCGGATGACTATATCATATAGCTGCCATAGGAACGATCGGGAAATTTTTAGAAAAAAGAATTATAACTTTGTCAATTTTCAACATAATTTCTTCAACTTTTGGATACTAGTATTTCATATTTTTTCAGAATTTTGTTGTAAATTTCATAAGAATCGGACGACTATATCAAATAGCTGCCATACAAACGATCGGTAAAAAAATGTAAAACTGTAAAAAATGTAAAACTGTAAAATTGTATAAATATGAATGTAATTCATATTATATTATTTTGGGATAGATTAGAATTGATACAATTGGAATCTGCAAGGGTATACAAACTTCGGCGTGCCGAAGTTAGCTTCCTTTCTTGTTTAAACTGTTACAAAGTCATAGTGTGTGGGTTTTCATATGAGCACTGGCTTAAACGAAGGAGTTACGAAATGTAGAATTCTCCAGAAAAGTGATTATGCAAAAGATTCTCTTTGTTTAGTTTGAGTCGTTCTGCAAAAGACTGTTTGCATTAGTTTAAATAAGATTCCTACATAGAAGGTTGGCCGTAGGCTCACTAAGAAACTAGAATTCAATAGATAAGATCACATATTAATCGGGAAACATGAAAGTAAATGAATTTATTTACTCAAATACCATATTTCAAAATCATTTTTATTAATTTTGTTAATTTAATTATTCTTTTAGACGGCACAGCATGGCTTTCCCCACAAGCCATCTGCATTGGCATATGATCCTGTCTCAAAGCTAATGGCAATTGGCACGCAAACAGGAGCTATAAAGGTCTTTGGCCAGCCCGGTGTAGAGCTGTACGCCCAGCACACGCTGGTGAACAACTCGGCGGCAGAGCTCAATGTCCAGCTACTGGAATGGGTATACGGCACAGGCCGCATCCTTTCGCTAACTGCAGCAAATCAACTCATCCTGTGGGAGCCTGTTGGCAGCACATTGGTGCCAATAAAAACACTGCCCTTCGACGGAAAGCTCAAGAAAGTGTCTTCTCTGTGCTGTTCCTCAAACAAAGATGTGCTCTGGATTGGAACTGAAGGTGGCAACATCTACCAACTGGATCTGTCTACTTTCACCATAAGGGAGCCTGTAGTTTACCATGACGTTGTGCTGGAGCAGGTGCCCTCCTCCTACAAGTTAAACCCAGGTGCGATCGAGTCAATTCGCCAACTTCCGAATGCGCCGAACAAGCTGCTCATCGCCTACAACCGAGGCCTTTGTGTCTTGTGGGACTTTGAATCGTCTTCCGTCGAGCGAGCCTACATAGCCCCTGGACATGGCCAGAGCGTTGGACTCTCAGTCGATGTGGCTGGATCTGAATTCAGCTGGTATCATGCAGACGGTTCCTATGCGACCTGGAACATTGATAGCGCTGAACCGCCGCAAAATGTCAATTACGTTCCCTACGGTCCCGATCCGTGCAAGAGCATTAATCGCCTTTACAAGGGCAAGCGAGGGTAAGTATACATCGCAGATCCTAACGATCCAAAGTTAATAATAATTTAATATTTTCTTTTAGAACAAACGATGTCATTGTTTTCTCCGGCGGTATGCCGCGCTCGGCATACGGAGATCACAACTGCGTGTCCGTACACGTGAGCGACGGACAAAAAGTGTGCCTTGACTTTACGTCCAAAGTCATTGACTTTTTCGTCACCTACAAGGATGACACTGACGTTGCTGAAGTCTTGATCGTGCTCCTGGAAGAGGAACTCTGTGCCTACGATCTCACGGATCCAAATATTTCCGCCATCAAGGCGCCGTACCTTCACTCGGTACACGCATCTGCGGTTACATGCAACTACTTGGCCTCCCAGGTCACTCAGAGCGTGTACGAGCGTATTCTCAGAGCGGGCGATGAACAGGACGTTGACTACAGCAACATTGACTGGCCCATTACCGGCGGTGTATTACCGGATGACGCCGCCGCTCAATCTGATGAGGAGGACGAGGCCCCGGGGTATGAGATCCTCTTAACTGGCCATGAAGATGGCTCTGTTAAGTTCTGGGATTGTACCGGTGTATTGCTTAAACCCATTTTCAACTTTAAAACTGACATTATTTTTGGCAACGAGCACGAGTATCGGGATGATGCTGCTGCAGATACAAGTGCGGAGCATCTTAGCGCTGAACAAATTGATGAGGGAGAGCCGCCATTCCGAAAGTCCGGCCTCTTTGATCCTTACTCCGATGATCCTCGGTTGGCCGTTAAAAAAATAGCGCTCTGCCCAAAAACGGGACAGTTGATTGTTGGCGGCACTGCAGGACAGATTGTTATTGCTGATTTCGACGACACTTCTGACGACGCAAAGAGCATTTTGAAATACAATTCCATGAACTTGGTCAGCGACCGCGATGGATTCGTTTGGAAGGGTCACGATCAGCTAAACGTGCGGCCCAACCTTTTGGAGGAAAGCGCCAGTCCGTTGACTGAGAACGGCGTGAATATAACAGGAGTGCTCCAGGTCCTGCCACCAGCCAGCATCACTTGCATGGCCCTTGAAGCCACCTGGGGCCTTGTGTCCGGTGGAACTGCACATGGATTAGTGCTGTTTGACTTTAAGAACTTTGTTCCGGTATTTCATCGCTGCACATTGAATCCAAACGATCTTACTGGCGCCGGTGAGCAACTGTCACGCCGAAAGTCGTTTAAAAAGTCACTGCGGGAGTCATTTAGAAAGCTTCGCAAGGGACGATCGACACGAAACAATCCCACCAATCAAGTGCCAACCACTGTAAGTATACTCCTCATTCAGGAAGGATGTTTATGATAATTATTTTTGTTTCAATTTGCATTTGCAGCTAGAAGCGCGGCCTGTTGAGCGGCAAATAGAGGCACGCAATACCGACGACGGGCTGGGATCGATGGTGCGCTGTTTGCTATTCGCAAAAACTTATGTTACTAACGGTGAGTGCGCTAATTTATACTATATTTAATATGCAAATATACTTTTATTGTTTTTTTTTCAAATAAATTTTGCTATATTTCACATCCATTGCAGTCAACATAACGTCGCCTACTTTGTGGTCAGCAACAAACTCCAGTACAGTTTCCGTGTTTCTCTTGCACTTGCCGCCAGCGCAGACTGCGGCGACTTCAGTGCCGCCGGCAAGCGGGAATGCTCCTCCACAGACACCACGTCGCATTTCCGCGCAGCTTGCCAAAGAGATTCAATTGAAGCATCGTGCGCCTGTGGTTGGGATTTCCATTTTCGACCAGACTGGCTGCCCAGTAGATCAGTTGAACGCCGGAGAGAACGGAACACCGCCGCACCGCCTTCTTATCGCTTCCGAGGAGCAATTTAAGGTCTTCTCACTGCCGCAATTGAAGCCGATAAACAAGTACAAGCTGACCGCCCACGAGGGCGCTCGCATTCGGCGCATCCACTTTGGCTCATTCAATTGCCCAATATCGCCGGAGCTGTTGCAAAGCCTTCATGCCAACAGTCCGACCAAGTCCACGCGGTCGCATGGCGATGGAGACGGGCCTGGAAATGTCAGCGGAAGGTCGGGTCGAGAGCTGTACCACGAGATGGCGTTGATTTGCTTGACCAACATGGGCGATATTATGGTTTTGTCAGTGCCCGAGCTAAAGAGACAACTTAATGCGGCCGCCGTGCGTCGTGAAGATATCAAGTAAGTCGACATTTTATTAACTTTACAACGAAATATTAAACATTAACTTAATTTTTCTTCTAGTGGAATTTCTTCGCTTTGCTTTACCAATGCGGGTGAAGCCTTATACATGATGTCTTCTTCTGAGCTACAGCGCATTGCTCTAGCAACGTCCAAGGTGGTACAACCAACCGGTATTGTTGAGGTTGAGCCCTTGGAGACCGAAGATTCAACACTGCAGGCAAATGACGAGGAAGACAGCGATAAGGAAACGGACCCCAACACTGAGGCGGCTAATAATGCCGACATCAAGGAGCCGCCAGTGGCTACGCAGCGCTCGAAGCCAGTTGAGGTTAGCGTGGACCGGAATAGCCTTCATCTAACCAACGGAGTCAGCAATAGCAACTCGCCCAGCCGTGCCAACGAGACCATCACCAGCTCCATAGGTGACATTACCGTGGACTCTGTGCGGGACCATTTAAACACCACGACAACCACATTGTGTTCGACCACTACAGAGGAGACTGTGGGTAAGGAAGCCTCGTACGAGTATACCAAAGCAAATAGCGTCCACTTCAGTGTGTTGTCCTGTAAACAATTCGTAAATCCGCATATTTTTCTGTTTTTGTGTTTCGCCAATAGTTTCGTCAACTATTCGAGTTCTTAATTTTTTATATTTACCCTTTGATTTTAGATATGCGCCGCAACCGACAATAAATACAGTTCAATATTCTTAGTTTTAGCACGGTCGCACCTTTTGCCAAGAGTCTTGCATGCCTCTTATATATTTATTCCACTGTTTTATTATTATTCACGATGATATCCATATACAAATGTAGGTCGCTTATCAGTGCTTAGCACGCAAACAAACCAAGCCACCACCGCCGTGAACATGAATGACATTCCGGATATTAATATAGCCAACCTGATGGATCTAAAATCAAAAAGGTGACTATAACCCAGTATAACAGTAAACAGTATTTAACCCTTACTCTTTATATTCCTTACCCAACAGCAACACTACGGAAACGAGCACTAGTTCGGTGGTTATAAAATCAGTTATTACAAGCATATCACACGAAAAGACAAACGGAGAAAGCGAGACAAGAACGACAAGGACAACAACGCACGAAGAAAGTGAATTTTAATATATTTAAACGTTAAGTTTTCATACCAACAAAACACAGGATGAGGTCAGAATAATGGAAACTAAGAGACACTCGCAATTTAGGTTCATATTTTAACCATAAAATATATTTTGATATAGATTTTCGGAAATTCAATCCACTTTTTAAAAGGCTTCTGCATTAGCCTTGATTTTTTTTAATTATTCTGACCGCAGCCAAAATATATAACATATTGCATATTTTGTATGTTTGACATTCGTACACATTGACTTTAAACATACAATATTACCATGGCAATTATCAGTCCACCGGCAACTATTGCATTTTTACAACATTTCTTAACTGTATTGCAAGTTATTATGTAATTTAAACTAGTTTTAAGCATTTATTGTACAATTCGTTTGCTTTTACAAGTATTTAATGGAATTTACTTCTTTTTGTAAGTATTATTATTTTAAATTTGAAAAAAAAATCAGAAAGTCGCCGTTTGTAGCTCGACTTTTGTTCATATATTATTGGAACTTAACTGACAAATAAAAAGTACAATTTAAAGGACGCCTTAAAAAATAACTAACATTTTTAAAGCATTTTTACAAATAAAAACAAAAACAAACTACTTTAAATTTTAAGGCATTTTTATTTAAAGTTAGTTTTAACAAGAAAAGAAGCTAAGTTAAGCATGCCGATGTTGGTATATCTTTGCAAATTGCAATTTGATCATTAATATATCCATATATCCAAAAGGAATATGAATTACTTTCACATTCATATTATTTTTACAGCTTTAAATTTTTGTACATTTCCAGTTTTGAATGTTCCTCTACATTTACCGATCGCTTCTTTGGCATCTGTATGATGTAGTCGTCCGATTCTCATCAAATTTTATTCGAAATTCTGAAATAAAACAAAGTAATCATGTCTCAAAGAAGATGAATATATGTTAAGTTATAATTTTTTTTGTAAAGTTTTCCGATCGTTTATGGCAGCTATATGTTCTAGTCGTCCGATCCGGCCCGTTCCGTCTTATATACTAGTGAGAGCATACAGAAGACTATCAGCAAAGTTTCATTTACATAACTTGAAAATCAAGGGTTTCTAAGTTTCTCTTAAGAAATGAACTACGATCCACCGAAAATATTAAATTTTTTTTTTCCTTTTGTTTATAATTAGTGATGTAAGTAATGTTTTTTTTTTAACCTGATTTAGATTTTTTTGCACGATCGCATTTAATTTAATACGATAATACGTTAATTCCGCAGGGTCCTAGGGAGCGTTGTGACCAGAGAACAGAACCCACCCAGGTAGAGAAATTACAACCCTAGGGCGAGTAGTAGTCTGTTTAAATATTTTTAATAAAATATTACAACTATTGTCTGTATATGAATACACAAGTTTTTTTTGGTATAAAAATATGATGCCAAGGCCTCTACGACTGACTCCTAAAACTGCAATTGGCAGAGCAATTGCTGGCAGCGACTGTGCAGTGAAAGGGAGCTATTCCGGATGGTCTGATCCTCCATCATTGTTTCAAGTATCTTCCTCAAGCACTCGAGATCGTATTGCACGTGACAATCGTTCATTGTATAACTATTGAATAGTAAAATCTTGGTGGCTGCGTTCTCCTCGGCCAAGCGGCGAGCGGCAATGAACTCCAGGAGCTCTATAAAATCGAGGTAGTTGATGCCAAAGCTGGCCCGCAGCATGGTCTGGCTGTGTGCCTCAAAGTTGTCCATTTGCTGGCAATCCGAGATCTCCTTCCACACGGCCGTCAGGTTGTTTTTGAGATTCTGCCAGACCATGGCTATGTTGCAGGCATTGAACCAGTTGTGATTCACGGATATGGTGTCGGTCAGATTCCACACCTGGTGGAACCAGCCGCTGGGCACAAACACAGCTTCATTGGCCCTCTGATTAATGGTGTAATATCGGACATTGTTTTCGTCCAACATTCTTTCATCGATGCTGAATGGGGGATTTCCTAAGCGATCGTTCAGTTTGAGTTCCTCGCCCGGCGGCATTATCAACCATTTCTTGAGACCCACAATGTTGGTTGACCAGCTGAAGGAACCAAACACGTCCGAGTGGTAGGAGGTCCTAAATTTAAGCATTTACTTTATTATAGAGTCTTTTAAATTCAAAGTCATAACGCTTACCATGAATTCTTGGGTCCCATGTAGACGAATCTGTAGTCGTCCTTGCCCTGAGCAATCAGTTGTTCGTTGAGCCAATCGGAGGCAAAGTATTTAGGCACCTGGTAGAAGCTATAGCCGGGCATCTGGGCCGCCAGATGCCAGTCCTTGAGGTAGAGATTGTCCCGGTTCGCTGTCTCCGAATTACAATTCACTTCTGCGGCTTCGCTTTCGATCCTGCTCCGCCATCGCTCGAGGTAATCGTGGAAATTGAGCTCCAGCTTCGTGTGGCTGTTGAAGTACGCGGAGTTGCAGTCGGCCACGGGAACGGGGGTGTTACCAATCTTGGTTTTGAGGTAGTCAAAGTTTATGGAGCGGAGCAGTGGGAGTTGTCCGGTGTTGGAGTTTACATCTATCGTGTTCGTGTTCTCTGGAGTCTTCGTCGTTGTCCACTGTTGGCACTCCCAGTTGTTGGAGACATCCGTGATGATGACGGGAAAGTTCTTGTGCATGTAAAGCCAATAGAAATCACTATAACTTAGTTCCTGGGCAGGACATCGCAGGATCTCATCGGGCAGCTGCTCCAGCTCCTCATCGTCTTCGATTTCCAGGCGGGGCTGCAGCTGGAGAATGGAGAGCGCCCCGTCCTCCCGCTCCTCGGTGGCCATTTAATCTGGCAATGGGGCTTCGATATCCCTAAGCTGCGAGTCATCCACCGGCTTTTTCAAGTTGATAAATGTATTTATTTATTTATTTATCAAAAGGAAATTGTTTCTTGTAATAGTTTGCAGCCGTGTGCCCGCCGGTCTGTCTGTTCGAAAAGTTAAATGTTCGGAAGAAGGAAGAAAGTACTTTCTTTGTTACGGCAACTGGTCTCACTTGAAGAACAGGAACGTTTGCTATTACGTATTTCGTAGCTAAACATACGTAGCTATATTTAACGTAACATGTGGTCACACGTAAAGAACATGAACGTTTGCTATTACGTATTTTGTGGGTAAACATACGTAATTGTATTTAACGTAACAAGTGGTCACACGTAAAGATCATGAACGTTTGCTATTACGTATTTCGAATGTAAACACGTAAATATATTTAACGTAGCGTAACGATAAAATATTTTACCATTTTCTTATCAGCTAACGTAACGTAACGATCAGCTAATACTGATATTTATCCTATAGTTTAATTTATAATTAAGTAATAATAAATAAATTAAGAACTTACTAAAAAAAGAAACCGGCAGCGCTTTTAGCGGTTCACTGAACCGATAGTTGTGATTTCGAAAACCGTGACTTGGGCGCTCACGCAAAACTGGCCACACCGCGTTTCCCTGGCTTGCAACAAATTTTCCGTGAAATTAACAATTTCCAAGTTGCAAAAAGGAGCTCAACTGAAGCCTCAGAGCGCCATGGCTAACCGAAAAGCGTCGGAAGAGTGCATTGCCCACAAAGTGTGCTAATCGACGCGAGCGCAGCGCCAAGTGAAGTGGAGTGAAAATCGAGTGTGTGATTGTGTCTCTGTATGGAAAGGAAAAAAGTGCGCGTGTGGAGAGAAGAAGAAAAACGTTGAAAAGCAGCGGCAGCGGCACGCTGTAAACAATTTCGTGAATCCAAAGACTATGACCATTGAGACCTAGTAATCGCCAGCAAAATGACGGAAACCTTCGACGAGGAACTGTTCGAGACGCGCCTGGAGGCGCTGAAGGACACGCAGGAGGGTATACAGCAGATGTCTAACTGGTGCCTGCAGCACCGCTCCAACCACAAGAAAATCATCCAATGCTGGCTCAATGTCTTCAAAAAGGGTGAGTCCTGAACGAGGTTCATCCGCTGCTCCAGGCTAATCTCTCTCTTGTTTCTCCAGTTCGCGTGGACCACCGCCTGGTGCTCTTCTATCTGGCCAACGATGTCATCCAGTACAGCAAGCGCAAGCGCTACGAGTTCGTCGAATGCTGGGCCACGGCGCTCCAGAGAGCCACCACCATGGTGCGGTAAGTACAGGAAGCACTTAGCTCCATCACCAGTTAGTTTTTGGGTCGTTGCCAGGCGCATATCGAGTGGCAAATGTGATATTGCATTGCATCTTGTTCCCTGAAAGCTATGATATGCCATGGATGAGTTTTAAAATATGTTTTAAAAATTGCTGTGGAGCTTTAATCTATTTCTCCACCTTTAAATTTCAAATAAAATTAAACGTTAAAGATACTGTCAATATCAATATTATGATATTCTTCTTTATTTCAAGTCCACAGCAATTTCTTAGTAATTAACAGCACATCCTTCAATAAATATAACTTTAAATCATTGAATAATTGCACTAAATAAATCTATTTATTGCTCTTACCATAGCGACGAACGCGTCAAGGACAAAATCCTGCGCATCTTCAAGATCTGGGAGCAGCGCGAGATCTACAACGAGGAGTACTTGAGCGACCTGAGCGGCCTGCTCAACATAGCACCGCCGAAAAAGTCCCATATCGATGTCAGCGACGAGTTCCAGAACGCCACGCTGATTGCACAGATGCGAGAGTGCGTCGAGCTGGCCGAGTCCACGGACAAGAGCATGAAGAAGCTACCCAAGCCGCCGACCTTCGAGATCGAGGTGATCAAGCAGCAGCTCAAGGACAAGAGCCACTCGGGGGACATTGAGAAGGAGGTGGAACGGTGCGTGGCCTTCATCAATGCGTACAACAAGAACCTGCAGAACGAGATTAAGAGCCGAAAGGCGGTCCTGGCCAGCCTGGAAGCGGCCAAGAAGTTCTACGAGCACCAGGGCAAGGAGGTCAAAGTGGTGGCCAGTGTAAGTATAATGGAAATTGGAGTTTTAGCTTGAATTTCTTACTTTCTTGTTTTTGGCAGGCCTACAAGAGCTTTGGCACGCGCATTAAGATCGTAAAGCGAAAGCTGGACGAGACCATACCCACTCTGGCCAGCCCCATACCCTCGCCGGACATTAATGCACCTTCTCCGGAGCGAGACGCCGACCTGCAGCTGCCCGAGGAGAACAACACGCCGCTGGGCATGGTAATTGGAATAATATTCAAAGGGATCACATCTTCTCAATAATAATAATCTTCTTTACTCACTCAGAGCCTCTTTGGCGGCGGCTTGAATGGCTTCTCCAGCTACCTGGACGGTGGCAAGCTGCCCTTTGACATCAATGACTTCAAGCGGGACTCGAAGGATCGGGGCAGTGCCATTGAAGTGATCGGCTCGCGTTCGGATGACGAGGGCTATGTGCCGAGTGCCAATTTCTACAAGCCAGAACCCATCTCCAGCTCCAATAGCAGCGCCATACCGGGTCTCGGTGGTGGTGGCGGCGGTGGATCCGCTGAATATACGCCCAATCCGCCCCTCTTCAGCTCTGGTGGCAGCCAAGAGCAATATGTTCCGCCGCTGCCATCGCATCTCTACGGCAGCAGTGCAAGTGTCGGCGGAGGAAGTGGCATTCCGGATGCTCAGTACACGCCGGCGCCGATGCCGCCGCCCCCCTTGCCACCATCTACGGGTCCCGCGGATGATTTCAACAGCACCTGGAACATGAGCATGTCGTGGACGCCACTGGACTCCAGCTTAAACAGCAGCGGAGCTAGCTCCTCGTCGTATCCAGCCAATCCATCGACACCCCACTCGCCGCCGCTTTTCGAGAGAAAGAGCAGTGCCACATCCGCGCCCATTGAGTACAATGAGCATCTGCCCGCGGGGCTGGGGACCGAGGATGTGGACCATCGCACCCTGCAGCTGCCGCCGGCCTTTGATTTTGGCGCGGCCAAGCTGGGTCTGAGCAAGGACAAGTCCCGGCAGCTGGTGGACATTGATCACAGGAACCTAATATCGCTGACGGGTTCGCCGGGCGGAGCGGAAAAGGTAAGGATTGTAAATAGCGACTCTTTTATATAGATTTTATATGGATATATCTTTATTTTATCTCCTTGCTAGTTTAGTTATAACTCTATTATCATCTCGATCGCTCTTCTTTCCTTGCAGGACTTTGCTGGCGGCGATGTGGACTACCGGATTGTCCCCAATCCCAAAGATGAGGGCAGCCGCATGGCTCCGCCTGGCAATGGGAGCTATGCCAAGGGCAAGACCAGTTCGCCGCTTAAATCCAATGCCAGTACGGCTTTTTCACATTCATTTATTTTCTTTACCAATTTATTAATATATTTCCTCTATAAGCAGGCTCATCATCCGAATCGGATCGCGTGGATGGCGCTGCCCGGTATGATCCTGCCGATATGGTCATCGATATGGACATGTCGGACGACGACATCGACGAGTCACTGAGAGGTAACAACCAGCTCACAGCCAGAGTTACAGTTAAATCTATATTAAATTATAAAATTTAGAGCCAAAGGATAATCAGGCGGAGGCTGATGCAGACGCTAATGGAACGGCGACGCCTTCGCGTCCTGTTTTGCTGGAGACGCCGCAGGACTTTCTGAATCCCTGGGAGACGACTGGCAACAATAGCTTCTTGCAGGACGATGAGGATTCCGAGCAGCAGCACCACCAGCAGGAGCTGCACCTCCAAGAGCAGGAACACCATCACCAAGAGCATCACCTGCAGGAGCAAGACCATCATCCGCATCTCCACCAGCAGCAGCAGCAGCCCTGGAATCAAATGCCTCCCATGCACATGCCTGGCGGTGCTCCTCCTCCGCCACGACCGCCCTTCGGCTCGCCCTTCGCACCGTTCCAACGCTTTCCGGGACCGCCCATGATGAACAACAGTCCCGACGGCATGCCGCCTCGCGGCGGTGGGCGTGGTGGTCGCGGCCGGGGCTGGGGTGGGCCGGGGCCGGGGCCATTTAGGCCGCCGTTTCAACGGATGCCGGGACCAGGATTCGATGGCGGACCACGACCCTTCTTCCCCCGAGGAGGGGGAGGAGGAGGTGGTCCGATGCGAGGACGGGGGCCCAGGCGTGGTAAAGCGTGGATGATGTAATTACGTATTCTAAAAAAAAAGAAAAAGAAATGAGAAAGGAGAGAGCAAACTGCTCGGTTTTAGTTTTTAGTCTTCAACTTATCTCAGCTTTGATTTAAACACATTTTAAGACAGAAGGAAAGTTAAGTTAAAGTTCTTTGTCTGGACACCACAATTCACACACATTACACTTTTAGGCTGCTCTTTTTTACGGGACGGGACGTTGGCCGAAATTGGAAATAATATATTAAATCATTCACCTTTTAAGCTTGGTAAAGAGCAATATATAAAATTATTTTCAGCTTAAAAGTTAAATAAATGTAATCCCAGAGCTGCGTCGTTGAGTTATTTAATTGCGCTAAACAGATATATTTTACATTTAAGGATGACAGTCGTTTCGATCCCTCAGAGTCAACGTCCTGCAAAGACTTCACTTCGCATCCTCTCTGCCTAAGCTTAGAGTGTTGCCTTAGCTTCATTATTGATTCGTTCAAGTCGCCATTGCTTCTAGTTTATAGTTGTTACTTATTAAGTGTTGTAAATAAATCTAAGCTTAAGTCTTAAATAGAATTTATGAACGCTCTTCACACTCTTAACGCAAATATACAGACACCATATATTCAAATTTACTTATTAACCCAAAATCAAATGTTTTGGTAATGAAAATTAACCATGAAATAGCCAACGTTTAAAGAAATTGCAATAAAGTTTGATTTCCCTTACATTTAGATATTTACTGGTAACTTTTAGGCACATTTTACGGACTGCACAATGACAGAGTTTTGGCCAGATGAGAATTTTCGATAAGCAAGAGACTAAGCGTCTCTTCGATCTTCTTTCTTCTTCTCACTTTGACTTTAAAATTAGTTATAGTTTTCAATTATTGTTTTCGTTTTAAAAGTATTTACAACTTGGCCAAGTTAGGTAAACTGACAATTTAACGATATTCAACAAAGTAATATTTCAACGCTTCCACTTTATTCAAGAAATCAACAACAAATTCAATAAATCAACAGCACTTCAACAACTCAAAAAATCTATATTCAACATTCTATTTCATTATACGATTCATATTAAATAAATCAGCACCTTATTTTTCAAACTACGTTACAACATTCAGTGATTCAACTCAACAATTTCTAATTTCTCCAACAATTTCCAATTGTTCTACAACAACTTTACAGACTGACTTTCTACAGCCACAAAGATCCTTTTGTCCTTTCGTTCTTAGCATTTTGTATTACAATATACTTTGCTTAAAATTTTAATAAATTTATAATAAAATGATAAATAAATTAATTATGGATTGTGAAGAATTTTAGTGTAAGATTCATGTTAGATATTGCTAATATGAAACCCTAGCTAATGATAATTAAGAGTTATATATAAAATACAAACATGTGATATTCGTAACCTAAAACTGTGTGCCTTTGTTTCCATTCTCATTTATTTACAGCAGTTTATAGAAGCCAACAGGATCCTTTGGGGTTCCTTAGATCCTCCCACAGTTCCCAGAGCACTTACAAATGACTATGTTTAAATCAATTTCGAAAGGATCTGAAGCGGCGACTCTGTTTATCCTTAGTGCTTACCTGTTGACGTTTGCGGCCCTTAATCACTTCTGTTCTTTCCTGGATTTCCCTCCACGTTGTGTGTGTCGGAAGTCGGAACTCATCAATTCTGCGCTGCTAACTGATGTTTTGGTGGGTGTGGCATCCTAAGGATACCACCGTCTAAGGATACCCTTTTAGGAATGAGATGAAAGTGTGGCGAATGTAAACAAATGTTGAGCAGTTCTTCGGATTGATTTATGGAGTAAATTGAGAAGGTATTTACATATATTTTATAGTGAAATATTTCAACTTCAATTTAAAATTAAAAAAAACTATTTCAGTAAATATTTTTAATACTCTTTTTATTAAGACTCTAATCAATTCGTTCCTTTACAGTTTGTTAAATGATTTTAAAATGTTTTTTAAACGGAAAATTCTACACTGATTTCATCCAAACTCTAAGAAATAATTTAGTAAATTTTAATGCAGTTAAATATTAATATTATTCCTATCAGTCAGCATTCTGTTGCTAAAAATTCAAGTTTTATAAGGAAATTCTAAAATAAAAAAATAATCACACAATAGAATTGAAATTGTATATAGTTTATTACGATTAAACTAAATTTAATTAAAACTATGATAATAATCTTTAAACTAACAGCCTTTATAAGTTTTCCACTAGGTTCTCGTTTCCAAAGTGTTGCTGCAACACACAGCCTCCAAGGAGGAACTCCTCTCAGTAGTCCCTGGACAGGAGCGTCACCAAATCTCCGATGTACGCCTGCGCCATTTGCAGCGTCTCGTATTTGGAAAGCCGCCGATCGTGGCCCAGCGATGGCACCACATCCCTCAGCTTGTCGAAGGCGTCGTTCAGGCTGTTCATCCGTCTCCGCTCGCGGGCATTGGCCGCCAGTCGGCGTTTCTTGAGCACCTCGCCGCCGCAGGAGACCGACAGGGAATTGCTGCTGGCGGAGGAGGAGCTGCAGGAGGCTGACGACGAGAGGGACGTGGAAAGCTTGTCGTAGGGCTTGCTTCGCTCCTGCTTTGTCCAGTACTTTGTGCTCCGGCCCTGACTCTTGCCCAGATGATGGGGATGATGATGATGGTGCTGCTGCTGTTGCTGCTCCTGGACACTCAGCATGTGCTCCAGTTCCAGGACGGCCGGGGTGTCGTCGTAGTACTGCTCCATGGAGCAGCTGTTGGCGGTGCCCTCGGAGAGGCTGTCGCCGCTGCTGGTGCTGAACTCCTGCTGGTACATGAACTGCTCCAGCTGCTGGAAGGCGTCGTTGCCCAGAAACTCGGGCAGGACCGGCAGCGGCGACTCGTCGGGGAAGTAGAACTGCTCCATTAGCTCGTTGTTGTTGTTGTTGTTGGTCAGCATGTTACGCTTGAAGGCTCAAAGGACAACTGAAGCTGGCTAGCAGCAGAGTGTGGCTTATATAGCTGCCGGAGCCACTCTGCGATTGGCTGAGGCGACTTGCCTCTTACCTGCTACCTGTTACCTGATTCGCTGCGGATCCCTTCAGGTAGCATGCCTCTCTCTCTCGAGGATCAAATCCCCAGAACGTGCCCTAAATTGGCTTGCGGTCAAAACGTTTAATTGCCTCTCCGACGCTCTGACTCCTTCGGGTATCCAGGTATCCGACTTGGACTCCCTTTGTGTGACCTGTCACTGGGCCACCATCCGTAATGATACCTCTCTTTTGTTGCATTTGGTTATTCGCACTGAAATTACACTTTTTATAGCCAAACAATTGCTACCAAGGTCAGAGTATGCGAGATCAAACAATGAGCGGACGACGCCTTCTCATGTGGGAATCTTTGCTCAGTCCTCCTCCCCCTCTGCCTCCTCCTCGAGGAGGAGCCTCTGGGTCATCTCGGTTGCATGTCTGTGGTCTAGTATAAGTACGGGTTCGGGCCTTTTAGGGCTCTTGGAGGAGAGAACAAAGGCCAGAATTCCGGCGTGCGGTTTTCAACTTTCGATTTTAGTTGATCCGTTTATTGGGTCAAATGTAAATATTTAAGTGGCTTTCTCTCGAAATTTAAGTTAATTCACGAACGAGCTGGGTGATATTATAAAGGATTTGCTTGGCAATACAACATTCAGTAAGCTGTCATTGCAGTTTGCAAAACATTAAAGAAAATATTGGAATATTTATATGAATATTTCTCCTTTGCTTCATGCAATTAAAAATCAGTCAGAAGTATGCAATGTAGTAAAGGAGCCGTCCCTATAAATTATATATGTTTTTGATCCGCATCTATTGCTTATTTTATCAAATATTTATAAAAATTCTATTATTACTATAAATTGGTATATCTGAAAGATAAATGTTTTGAAAACGACGATATTATTATTTTATAATTCATTTTCGTTTAATTTCCCGATCTGGCCGTTCGCATATTAGTTTGCAATTCTCAGTTTGGCCAAAAAAATGATACTATTTTTCTCGATTTCAAAAATTCTTTTGGATAGGTTTATTTAATGCCTTTTAAAGTCATATATGTTCCTTATCCGAATAGGAATTTTAATTTATTAAAAGGGAAATATTGACAAAACGTAGGAACGAATTTATCAATATTTTTTTTTTAAATATTAAAAAAGGTTTTTTTTAATGGCAGCATCCCTCCTTTCCCTCCTTTCCTATTATTTGCACTCATCGCATAGTTCATCTTCTTATTTTAGACTTTGATTTCAAAATGATGTATTCAATTTGATCAAAATCGAATTATTATATTGGCAAATATGTTGACTATCTCGACTTGTGTGGATTACATCAGTCGAGTTTGTACAAAAGTTTATACGGCATATAAAACGTATATTAT
Organism: Drosophila watanabei; assembly: GCA_008042575.1. NCBI lineage: Eukaryota > Metazoa > Arthropoda > Insecta > Diptera > Drosophilidae > Drosophila > Drosophila watanabei. Next base: position 16,400 of record VNJS01006882.1, read on the forward strand.
ATTAAAAATATACAATTCTAAAAGCAATAAAATTCTAAAAACAGATCCCTGCAAATCCCTTGTAAATGTATGACACAAAGTTCCTTCACAATATGTTTATGTTTAATTCATGTTAACAACGCTCCAGTTTCCACAGGCTGATCCTCTTTTGATGAAACCCAAACCAAGCTACTCTCAAGCCCACTTTCAAGTGGCCGCATCGAACGGCTAATTGACTCCACAGACTCGCAGGATTATGGAGGAAAATCAATTCGAGGAGTTTGCTGAGTTTCTAAGGAAAACGCGGCCAAACAATTGGAAAACAACAAGTCAAAAACGAAGCGCCGGGCATGGCTAAAGAGTACAAATGATGCCACTGCTGCTGGATGGCCCAGATTCAGGATTCAGGATACACTTCATCCAGATTGTCAAGTCAAAGAGAACAAAGTCTGGGGACCGACAAAGGAGGACCTTGACGTTTGATCTGGACGCGGCGGCGATGATGATGATAGCTGATGGATCGGTAGGGACTTTGCCACGCGACCGCTGCCCAGGCCAAGTGCGATCCCGGATCAGGCATTATGCTGCAATATTGTGTTCGGGAGAAAGGTTCGCGGATAGCCTAAAGATCGGCCACGCCCCTCCTGGGTTTTCCAATTAGCATTTTTGCCTGTGATCGGACCTGTGATCTACCTGGGATCGCATCGGAGATCTTGAGAGTAGTTTTCTTCAGAGTCCGCCGGAGGATGCCCTGTCAAAATAGCAACAATAGGTAGTGGCTTGGTAGGCGGTTCTGGTTGAAAGTAGGCAACCTTTTCGACCGCCGCACAATAGACCAACTGATGATAATCCTGCGCCGTGTTGCGTGTTTCTAGGGCTTCCCCTCTGTCCCAGGATTAATCGTTTTCGTTTTGCGGATTAGCTGTTGGCGCTAAATTGCGAAAATGCGATTAGAAAAAGTCAAGAGGAATTCCATGGGAATTTCTTTTCTTTAAATTCTAGTGCACTTGTTGATCCCTCTCTGTCTCTCTTTGTTGTAAAATCAGGAACAATGGAGCGATCTTTGCCGGTTTTTTGGCTGGTTTCTATTGTTCTGTGACCCATTGTTCCCCAAATTACCATGTAATATTCTGGAGTTATGGAATATTACAAATATGCAACAATTTGTTTGTTTCCAAGTAAATATCTTGTGGTCCAGGACACACAGATGTGCAAAAATCCGCAGACAGCGTGTCGGGAGAAGGCTTTAAAGGCATTACAGACATTTTAGGAGGTAAAAATAAGTATTTCTGAAAAAAGAGAAGTCCTGAGTTTAATCCTCAATCGATACTGCATCTATATTGAGCGTAAAAGTCGATATTATGATCATTATGATTGGAACAAAAGATTAAAAAAAACTTGAATACAATTTTTCTGAACTTTTCGATAATATTAATATCAAAAATTAATTATATTATTAACACTTTCAATATGATATTCTAACGTTGTATATATCTTTTTTAAAACAATTTTTTTTCATTCTCTAGAATCTGTTTTCAGTCTTTAAGAGATCCCAAAATCCCTACTGAACTTTCGAAAAACATGGTATAACCCAACTCTTTTCTTAATTTCATTTAAAAAGTAAATTGGATAACGTATAAAATGTAAATCTCTCCCTAAAGGGGCATGCGACAAAATTTCCACAAAACTCATCCCATAACTTAGACACACTTCAAAGGTCCTGCTGCAGCAGGATTCTCTCTTTCTATCCACAAAGTGTCCGTTAGCGCCCCTGAAAAAGTGTCAGGCAATTGCGTGCGTTTACGGGAATTTATTGACACTAACAGCGAGAAGGATCCTCGATACCCGCAAGGATACCAGGCAGGTAGCTAGCCAGGGCCGATGAGTATCATAAATTGTCATCACATAAATATAGAGCAACAAGGGGATCAAGCGTAGCCCGTGTGACATTTATGACTCTATTACCCGTCTGCTCCTGATTCCTCCTCTCCTCGTAATCAGTGTCCCTCGCTCCGCTCTCGTATCTTAATAAGCATTTCATGGTAGCGGTAAACGATGCCCAAACAAAGTCCCCGGGAGATAGGAGCAACGGAAAGTGTTAATGGATGCTGCGATAAGGAGAAGTCCCGAAGAAGGAGTAATCTTAAAGTAATCGCGCGAAATTCCTCTGTTCATTGAGAGAGAGAACCATTAGGAAAACATGCTGGTTTCCTGTTTCGTAGATTGTGGAAAAACTTGTAGTTTTCTGTTTAATAAAATACATTTCACATTTACATAAATACATAAATATTGCTAAGTCTTTATTTAAAATAATTGGAAAGAACTGATTACAACAAACGCTGTGCTCAATAGTTGCATTATAAATTACGCATTATTCCGTTCACAGTTCACGCACACAAATATTTATATATTCGCCTAAAAACATCATCCATCAACTGGAACTAAGTGCTATATGAAATCATTTTGATTTTACAACCACAATCGACGGCGGTTATCTAATACTCTTGTTAAATTTCGGTATGTTTACATATTCATTCAATCACAAAATGGGTTAATATCGGTGTGAGCTTTCGATTGGTGCGATTTGATATATGATATTTCTGTATAAGTCTGCGAGATGGTCCGTCATGGTTGATTTTAGTTAATAGAATTATTATATTTTGGTTTCAGTGATATGAAGTGCTTTTTCTCGATTCGGTTATTATGGTGTTAATTCTTCTGTGCGAATAAATATTAATTTAGCTACAATATGAAATGAATACGCTGGGGAATACATCTATATATTATAAATATGGTTAAAAAGGGCGAGTCGGTGTGTCGAGTGAATAGCAAATTAAAATTTAAGTGTAAGCCGCCTGGTAAACTAAGCAATGTATTTTCTAATTGTTTTAATTAAATATTGCATATTTAACTTAGTAATTTGTATAATCGTTCACAAACGGAGATTTTTGCATTGGAAAATGCTTTTGCAACAGAAAATTAAAAGAAACATGTAAGGCCAATGTTTAAAAACAAATTAAAACCGCATAAGATTTCCTTTTTTTCAATAAAAACAAAATAAATTAGTGACACTGCGACTCGACCCTAGTAGATATCTCATATTTCTCGATTTATACGCTTTATATCTTCAAGCACTCACAGAAACGCACCAACCACATCCAGTTCGTTCCAGCTGCACTCTGGTTCTCCATCTCTTCTTATCACTCATAGAAACATTATGCCTTACAGCGTGGTGGATGTCACCGTGCTGACGCCATGGACCAGAATTGTGGGCGGCAGCTCGGCGGTCAGTTCGGTCAGCAGCTCCATGTAGCTGGCGCTGCGCTGTGCAAAATCGGGCGTTGATAGCTTCGGCGGTGCGGCGAGATAGACGAACGACAATGCCGTCTGATCGGAGCGTTCGCGTATGATTTGATTCGCTCGCTGCATGTAGATTAGCGAGCGGTTCAGCCGCTCCTCGCCCAGCTCATCGTCGTCGTCCTCCAGCAGGGCATTGTCAGCCTGGGCGGTGAATTGCCTCAGCGTGCGGGCATGCCGGCTAAAGTCACTGTCTCGGCTCCATTCCTGGATCTCAACAATGTCGGCTGTGATGCGCAGCTCCTTGAGCGACTGCTCCAGCTTCATTTTCGAAAAGATCTCCATTTGCGGGGCCTGGGTGTCAAAGGTACTGAGAGCGAAGAGGATTTTATGATAAATGTATTCAGATTTCAACTCATTCGCTGCTGTTTTAAACTCACCCCACTGAACGCTCGTCGTTGGCCTCGCAGAGGAAAATCCTGACGCGCAAATGCTTCCATTTTGCCAGCATTATCACCGCCAATTGCATCATGAACAGGGAAACCATGTCGAAGGGATCGCCAGACGTGGGATTGAACATATTAATGGGCCACACATCGATGTACTTTACATGCTTGCTGCTGCTTGGAAAAATTTTGTATTCGCAATCAATTTAAATGAATAATTAACTAGAGTTCACTCACATGGCAATAAAGTTCTTGTCTAAACGCTGGAAATTCCTGCACAGGCAGAGGTTCTTCTTCATCCGAAGAGTGTCGCAAAGGATTTGCACATATTCCTGGACATGGAAGTGCTTCGGGTCGCCATCCCGTCGAATGGGAAAGCTCTGAATGTCGCCCGTGTTGAAGTCATCGGTCTTGTACGGCGAAGAGCCACTGTGATTAGGAAAGCATTGTTTTAGTTTCCTAGCAAATCATAGAGTTGCATATCCACTTACTTTTGGAAGAAGTCCCGCGGTGCCTCGTTGTCGTAGAAGCCCAGAATAATCGTGTTTGGCTTCATGGCGCCGATGCCTGACAGTCGAATCAGGTGCTGGACTCCCTCGCGAATGCTCCTGCTCAAGGTCACCTCCGTGAAAGCTTTCACTCGCATGTGATCGAGGAAGGACCACCACTGCTGGTTCTCCTCGGCATCTTCCGCGCTCTTAAAGTCGCCCAACTTTACATGCCCGATGATGTAGAGGCCGCTCTTCTTCAAATCGTTGACAAAGTCCACCAGGGGGCAGCAGGATCGGGGCGAGGAGACCAGCAGCAATATTTGCGGACGCCAGAACTTGACGTGATCCTTGCGGGGATCCAGCATCAGCAGGTACTTTCGCACCTGGTGGAACATCAGGGCCTGCGATATCGAGCCCCATTGAGCTGCTTGCGTGGCGGCTGGCGAGAAAAGGTGCAGGGCAATCACCAGGATCAGGCACAGGATGATGCAGGACGAGGCGTATATCGGGTTAATCACGAACATCATGATCAAGGTGCCCAACAGACCCACCAGGCAGGTGTGCCACGTGAAGTACTTGAACAGCGGCCTGAAATTGGGGGCCCCCGTAAGCTCGATGCCCAGGCAGGCCAGATTGGTGGCCAGATAGGAGAGCATGAAGAGCACCGAGTTGATCTGGGCAATGATGTTGAAGGAGCCAATCAGCAGGATGCACTCCACCAGGCACCAGCTCACCACGACAGCGGCAATGGGATTACCCTTCCACGTTCCATGCAGCACAAAGTTCAGGAGGCTGCCAAAGACTTGATCCTTGCTCAGAGCCTCCAGAATGCGACTCGATCCAATCAGATTGCTCAGGCTCGTGGAAAAGGTGGCCGTGAGTATGCCAATGGCCGTGAACGGCGGCCACAGATTCACCGGCATCAGGAACAGGTAGTTGTTCTGCATCGTGTAATACGGCGTTGTGCAGCTCATTAGAAAGGAGAGGATGATGTACGACACGAAGGTGAAGGCCACCGCCGACAGGGTGCCCCAGGGAATGCTCTTTGAGGGATTCTTCAGCTCACCGGACATATTCGCTCCCGCCATGATGCCCGTAACGCCCGAGAAGAGCACACCAAAGGTGGTGGAGAAGTCCACCATCTTACCATTCGACGTGTAGTCGGGGCCATAGTGCGACCCCAGATTCTCCCGCAGCGTGTTGGCACTCAGACCCGTATAGTTGAGGAAGTGCACTGTCTTCGAGATGTTATTTTCGGCGGGCACCGGTATCTAAAAGTTGTGAAAAATAACTTATAAGTGGGATCTCGTAAGCGTAAAATACATATGCTGGAATTTATAAAATCTTTACGTGTGTGAATGTTCTCACTCTTTTATAATCATTCAATTTATTTAAAATCATTAAAAACTTTGCTTCATTTAATTTAACCATGTTTTCTGCCATCAATAAAACTAATTTGAAATGTATGCAAAAACATAGAAAGGGTTCTGTATAACAATTTGTAATCGGCCCTCTTTATGATTCATACAACCTTATCGCTTTATTCTCAGACTTTTATTTTGTTTGAAATGGGAATTTTATAGATAAACTAAGCTAAAATTCCACTTAATGTATCATAACGGCTTTATGATTGAAAATAAAAAGGGAACCATTGCTGTGAATCTATTTAAAATGTATTTCTGATAGATAAACAGGGATTACCTTTGGCCTGTTTTTAATAGATCTTCCCCATATTAGTCATAACTTAACATAACTTAGTTTATATATACCAGTGATCGCTTAATGAAAATTAAAACCAAAATAGAATAACTGACCACATGTTATCCAAGTTTGAATCATTCTTAAAATTCCCCTAACGCCGCCAAAAAAGAAACTTTATAAAATCCCCCAAAGTACAGAAAACTTTTAAGTATGGAATGATTCCGCAACATAAATTATAGCAAATTATTCTGACCAATTCCTTATCAAACTTCGATAAGACTCGGGTAAATATTTAAAGTAAAACCCAAATTGAGCCCTAGATAGCCTAGATATCGATAGAACATCTCCGATTGATAAGCGGGTCAGGGCTTTGGCTCCCATGAGCGATTGCTACACTGGTCAAAAATAGGTATTTACTATTAGCAGGCTAATGTAGTAGAAAATACTTTTATTTATCTACAACCAAGTCTTTTTTTTTTGAATATTCGTATACATTTCCAAGTGTAACGGCGAAATATTTCCCTAAATATTTATTTCAAGTGTATAAGCGGATATCTTACCGTATCATTGGTGGCGCCCACAGCCAGGAAACTGATGTACGTGGCGAATAGGCAGACGGTGACTGTGGCCAAAATTAGCACTGACGTCTTGGCGAAGAGGGCGGCACCCACCAGGCAGACGAGCAGCTGAAGGGTATTGATCATGCTGCTGGTTAGGAAGCGCCACCACTTGCCGTCCGGCAATGTGGAGTCCCCGCTCACGAAGTGCCCACCGGGGCCAAAGTTATCCATGATGCCCTCGGTGCAGCCAGAGATGGCCATGGCCGAGCCCACGACATTGGCAAAGAAGAACAGGGTGCCAATAGAGCCGCCAAATTCCAAGCCCAATGTACGACTGATCATGACTGGAAAAGGATTTTAACAAGTTATTAAAATAATAAGGAGTTACTTTCTGCAAGGTTAAGAAATATGCAAATTTAACAAATGATGTTAATCGAGAATATAGTAACATAATAATAGAAATGACTCCTTTCCTGCCTTGCCAACTTGTGGCCTAAAAACCAAATTGATCGCTGGAGTGACTCACAGTAAACGCCGCCTCCCTCGATGGCACCATTGGTTGAAATGGCGCAGACGGAGGCCACCGTGAAGAGCAGGATGCCGTAGGCGATTAGGAACTGCAGCAGGGTGACGTACAGGCCCGCATTGCCCACGATGTAACCTGAACAAAGAAGGGGCGCATTAAGAAGATATAGAGGAAACGGCGCACACAAGTTCAATGGACCAGCGGCGGCAGCGGCACAACAAGTGTTCCGTGACGTCACCACAGTCAGACTTACCAACACGGATGAAGACCAAAGCGCTGAACATGGAGAGAGCCACCGGACTGAAGACCCCGGCAAAGGTGCCCAGGGTACGTCCATTGCGTTCCGGATCCTGCATACCGAACTCCACATATCCGTCGCCCGATTGCGGCGTATTGGGGCGATCGCCGCTGATTTGGCTGCCGCCGAACAGGGACCCGAAGCTACGGAAGACGCTGCCCGTGCGCCCGTTCCGCGAGTTGGCAATGGGAGCCGTCTCCTGCTCCGTGGAAGCGCTCATTTCAATGTCCGTGGTGCGAATAATGCGGAAACACTAAAGACGTTCCAAGCGAACGCCTACAATTTCCAGCTGTCGCAGACCTATAAGAATAATAATCACAACCACGGGTGGGGGTGGGTCTTAGTTTCAAGGGGGTCAAATCTTTAATCGATTAACTTTATTTCAAGATAAGTATTTAAAACTGGAGAAGCTGAATACACAACTTATTTTTAATTTGATATCCTTTATTTGCATGTCTTTCAAATAATATTTGTAAGAAAACAAAGAAACTTATTCAAAAAAGGGCTTTTAGAGCCCCGTTCAATTTCACAACGCCCATGCCTCTGACAGTGTGGCAGCATTTTCAAGCATTCAGCTTATTATTATTAATATATACCGAAATATACTGCCTTTGCTTCAGTATATATCGTCTGCCCATCAATAGACAAACATTTCAAATACTTCGCGGTTTTTTATAAGAAAATGCGAAAATTTTAATTCTAGGAAAACCTATTTAGAGGCCTGGATATGAACTCGTTCAACGATTCTACAAATCCTACAAATATTAAATGTAAACCATAGTCATTCCGCATGCTTATTGAAAACTAAAACCGGAACCACCGAGGGATGACACAGCGAATGAATGATAAGCCATCAGAGTCTATATATATAGTCAGCGGTTAATTGGTCGCCGTTCTAAAGAATTGATAATAATATATTAGACTCGAGAGTAGATAATGGCGGGAATTCCTCAGGGTAATTTCCCTTTAAAAGTCGCGGCATAATCGGGTTATTCTTCAGTAATATTCACCATGAAGACCCTGCAGATCGTGCTCGTACTTTCGGCCATTTGCGCCGTTGCCTTCGCGGCCAACGCCTCCTGGGGCACTAAGCTATCCAGCAGCAAGCTGGCTAGCACCCAGAACGTGACCATCTTCAAGAAGGCCAATGCCTTTGTGGACGCCCAAGTTGTTTTCCCCCTGAACGTGAGCCTTTGGAGTTATTTATTTATATGTAAAGCATTTTTTATATTCTTAAACCCACACAACAGGGCCAGACCAACACAAAGATTATTCGTTTTATTAGCGTTACTGACCGATTCACCAATAGCTCGGGACCCACGGCCACCCTGTGGTCAGGTGGTGTAGGATTCACCCAGGCCACCGTCCAGCTCAAGAGTCAGTACGCTCAAGGTATTAATGCCACCGTCCAGTTCTACACGGATGCCTAAAATTGAACTTTGGAGAACAAGCCCAAGCCTTAAAGCTGTGTCAAAATATCAATTAATCAAAAAACAATAAAAGAAAGCTTAAAGTGCATAGATTCAAAGTGTTAAAAAAACAGTTTCGCATAGAGAATTAAAGCTATCTAATGTATTATTCACTAGTTTTATTATAACTTAATGATCCATGTCTAATCATACAGACCACTTAGCAGAGAATACTCCAGCTGGAGACGTGTCTGCAGCGTGTCTTCGTCATAATCTCCACAAATGACAGCGATATTTGGTACTTCTCCATCTGTACGCTGGCCAATGATCAGAAAGGCCGGCATTTGGTTTAATTCCAGGTTCTTAGCGGCTTCAGCCGCTTCAACGCTAATAATGTCCTTAAGCTGATCGTAGATGGAACTGGCATCGGTGGTATTTGACATATCCCAGCCATAGACAATAAATAGATTATGGAATGTTGTGAGGACATCATCATTTTTGAGTACTTGCTGGCAAAGCGAGTTGGTCAAAACGCTGCCAGAATGATGGAGATAAATAGCCAGTACTTTCTTCTGATAAATAGATAAAGATATAATATAAATTATATATAAGTTTATAGAATAATTAAGTGCACACCTCATCCGCTGGCTGATTGGACACTACTTCATAGGCGCTCTTCAGGTCTCCAAGATAAAAATCCAGACTGGGTTCGCCATACTGTTTCTTGTAAGTCTGGACAAAATGCTGATCATCCTTGGAGCTGGGAATGACCTTTAAGTTTTGGAAACATTCCTCTTAGGAAGAGCACTTGGACTGAGGAGCCTTTGATGAACTCGGGGTGATACAATAGACGGTCCCCGAAAGCTCTACAGATCTCATTTCCAACTCGGTATTGCCGGCTGCAGCTATTTCCTTTGCTTTTTCCTCTTCAGGTTTTCCAAAGACCTCTTTTGGTTCTCCCAAGACTCCAACGGACTTCCTTGAAGTGCTGAGTTCTTGTACGTCCAACTTATTCTTTTCCATATTTTATACAAGTTTTTAAAAACGAAAGCAAAAGTTTTCCCCAAAGCCGCTAGAGGTGGGAAATCAGTAGAAAATCGCTACCGATACACTATCGATAGTGTCATCAAAGTATTGTTATCGGACCGAACGTGTTGCGGTTTGTTATTATTTTCTTTTGTGGAAATAATAAATTAAAATAGGTTTAAAAGAACATAGCTTAGGATACATAGCAAACTTTATTAGAAAAGTGATATGGCAAACATAATACCGAAAAGTAAGCAAACACTTTTAACAAGTTATTTACACATTTTCCGGCTTGCGGATGTTGTGTAACTGCTGGTTGCTATTTCTATGACAATTTTCGCCTAAACAAAACTCTTCAATAATGCAGGCCTTCCGTTGGTCAGAACTAGCACTCCGGCGCTGCAGTTCGTGCGATTTCGTGGCAAGATCAACATACAGCGTCCAAAGCAGCCGCACTACGAGCGCTCCCGGGTGATTGCAGTGACGCAGCCCAAGTACCCGGAGCCACCGAAGGCCGGTACCTGCTTCAGGACGCGGGCGGAGCGCACGCAGCAGCAGCTGGAGAATCCGTACAACGAGATCATAGCGCGCGAGGTGCGCAACTGGCTGGATCACTCCAAGCTGGTGGCCATCTTTCATCTCAACTCGATCACCGCCGACGAGATCTTTCGCGTTCGCGTCCAGCTGCACAAGCAGAACCTGCACCTCAAGTCCTACGGCCGCAAGATCATTGGTCAGGCGGTGGAGGGTACTCGCTACGAGGCAATCCTGCCGCTCTTCCACTCCAACCACTGCATCATCTTCTCGCCGGACCAACAAAAGATCTCCACGCTGCTGAAGATCACGAGGAAAGTGCCGCAGATGGTCCTGCTGGGCGGAATCGTGGAGGAGACCCTGTTAAGCAGGAACGAGCTCATGGCCTACGCCCAAATGCCTGGCCTGCAGGCGGCGCAGGCGCAACTAGTGCAGACCCTCAACCAGGCAGCTGGACACCTTGTCCAGCAGCTGCAGGCGCATCAGAACAGCTTCGTGAAAGTCCTCGATGTCCATGCCAAGGGTGAAGCTAACAAGGATGTCCCAGCGGAGGAGGCGACCCAGGAGTAACTGTAGTAAATACCATGTTTGTGTTAAATAACAAGAAAAGCTAAATCGAAGTATTTGGATCCATTGTCTTTCTCATACTAAACTATAGCTTCTACAGATTGGTTAACTACTGCGGCACGATCTGGACGCATGCCTGTTATGACTAGAGAGATTGCACTTTCCGAACATCTGCTGGAATGATGGCGTCACGAGCTGATCGCCGCGGTGTGCTGCTGGTGCCAACGCTGCCTGCAGTTGTAGGCCAGATTGGCCAGTGCCTCCGCAGCGTCCAGCTCGTCCTTGTGATGGAGCATCCAACTATCGCCGCGCTGTGCCGCGGCCTCGTTAGTGAACATCAGCTGGTTCTGGTCGCTGCTAACGCTGTTCTTCTGCCTGCAAGACAAAGAGTTTTACATCTCAGATTCGTTGTAATCTTTTAAATGCTGCTCACCTGCTCGAATTCCACTCGATGTGATAGTTGCTCCTGTCCGGCGTGAAGTTCGCCGCGCTCTCCAGCCACTTGTTGAGCTGGGCGCCTGGTTGGGGGCTACTGTTGATGGCCTCGCCGGCGGAACTGTCCCGCAGATACTTCTCCATCATCTGGTGCTTGTACTTGGCTCTGGGCATACATATCCGGCCGGACAGACTCTCCTCGGTGGACTCTACATAGAAGTTTGGCTTGTACTGGGACGTGGAGTCGTTGTGGGCGTTGCCATCGCTGCCGGTGCTGTGGCTGGACAACCCGTCATCATCGTCGTCGTCCTCGAAGTCGTCATCGTCCCCGGCGGGACAAGAGCGCATTTCTTCCTCCCAAATACTATCCTCCGACGAGATGCTGAACTGCTCCACATTGCCCCTCGCATTGTGGTTGTAGTTCTTGATCAGATGTCCCCACGACTTCTTGGCCTTCTCGCGCTCCGAGTTCTTCAGCTTCCGCCGCCAGTTGGCGAACCAATTGCAGATCTGCGTGTACGTCAGTCCCGTCTCCCCTGCCAGTTGCTTCTTCTCCTCCCGGCTGGGATAGGGATTCTCCCTTCGCCGGATCAGCCAATCCTTGAGCATCCGCTTGATGTCAGGTGTAAAGAGGCGTTTGGCGGCACGCGTTGCCGGCTGCAGTTCATCCTCCGGTGGCCAGGCGCGTCTGAAAAAAGGTTTCGGTTCTATGTAACTAAATGTTCATATAGAAAAGTTGCAAATTATGATTCGACAGAAAATCTGTCTGCCAGTCTAAATTAACGACTAGTTAAGTTGACTGTTACCTTAATACAAACTCCAAATGTCTGATAGTTTACATTGATAAAACCAAGTTAACTGACATTTACCTAACCGATAATTAAGTATTAACTTTATGTCAAGAAACCCACCTGCTGTGACGTCGATTGCGCTTGGGCCGCGTTGACTTCTCCATGGCGTTCTGAAAACAAATTAAAAAGAGCAGGTTTATAGAGCAGATCTAGCACGATATCATAATAATGAAGGCAATCATTTTAAAAATACTCTGTAAGTCAATTTAATTTCAACACTCTCTCAGTGGGTGGCGCTATTTCTGGCCCACGGATTTTCATGTTTTTTGGCTCTGTTGCTGTTTTCATTTTATTTTCCCCAACGAAACAAATATTTAGGCTTTGTCACCTCACCACAGCCAAGGAAGAGAGAGGGGAGAGCATAGCGAGTGGGAATTGGGGAATTCAGAAGAGAGTCTTCTCCCAACAAAAGTACAAATCTGTTAAGGGTCTCGTCTTTCCTAAATGTCAAGATGTGTGTGTTTTTGAGAGTGTTTTCATGTTTCATGTTTTTCTGTTTCACTTAACCTCTTGGTTGGTTGGGAAATTCATTGATAAAACTGGCGAATCATGTTTTTTCCACCGATTGATATATATATATGTTTATATATAGATCTTATGACACTGGCTGGGTGTTTACGATTCGCAGATCATTTTCACTCTTGTGACCCTTAAATGACACTTGAATTGTGTGTTTTTCCGGTTTAAAAATCTTGGGAAAAGTCCAAATACATTTTAATGCAATTGCATTAACATTAACTTTGATATTATATAATCTAACATAACACCTTTGAATTGTTTTGTTTTGTTTTTTTGTATGCTTCTTAAATGTACAAGTTCTCGCAGCTCATCTAAGTCTTTGTCCAAAAAAAGGCATATCTGCACCCACCTGTAAATATTCGGTCTTTGTTTTCCGATTATGTTTCGTTATTTATATAAAAATTCTGAAATAGACGAGGGCCTGTGCTTCGTTCGACGTTCTTGGCCAGACTGAACCATCCGACATAATGCTTTTCAGAGACCCGAAGAGGACTCTCCTCCGACGATCGGCCGATTCCGAGTGGTGGGGACACTTTTGATCTATTTACAAAATACTTCTAGATATGTGTGCTTATTTTAAACAATCGTTCGTTCTCAGGAGAACGTTTGCGAATTACTTTCCCTCTCGATGTAGACAATTATTGGGGGTGTGCAGCCAGCATGGCTGACGATGAGACGAGACGGTGGCCATGACGTGCTTCCATTTAAATTGTGTCGCAACTCATTGCTGAAACATAACAATTGGTGTTTTAATGGCAAGCAAAAGGAACTTAAAAGGTAAAGTAATTAGAGAAATTAGAGTCCTTACAAAGTTTAGACATTCTTGTCAACGTTACGTGTTTTATATTTAATTGGGAATGATGATATTAGTCGTATTTGCTGCAAAAACAAGCGCCACAGGATACCGAATCGTTATTCGGTTACCTTTAAGGCAAGTAAAACTCTGTTTACGATAAAAATTAAGAAAACTAAATTATTTAGCTCCTGAGAATCTTAGAAAAGTTTTAAATACCTAATTAAACAATCAATTTTAGAAACGATATTATTTAAAAATTCAAAAGTTTGCAGGGCTGTCAAATCGGCGCTTTTAAGTGTGCCCGTTCACAGCGCAGTCGAGAAATCCAGGAGGGCAAAATGAGCTTCTGTATTTTTTAGCACTTATTAAGCAGCAATTGTTTATATCTGAAACGTAATAATTAATTGAAAACGAATTAATTGACAGCTAATACCCGGGCAGCCATGAACGAATCGGTGCGCTACGACCGCTGCCACCAGGTGCAGCTGGGCGTCCACAGCGAAGTGCAGGCGTGCGCCGCAGCCGAGGAGGATCCCCAGAGCCAGAATCTGCCCCCGCAGGGTACAGGTACCGTAAGTGTCGTCGATCATTTTTCTCTTTATTGTCCAGCCCCCTGACTCATTTATTGCTGTTCGTTTGTATTCGGCCACTGCGTGTCGCTAGATCCTCTTCACCCACGACGGTGTGCTGCTGAAGAAGGCCAGCGCGGAGCACATCTCGGACCTGAACACCAGTGGCTCCCTGTCGCTGGTGGAGTACTCCTCGGCGGAGCTGCCGCGTCGGCGACTGCTGCTGGAGTGGCAGCCGAACGACAGCATCATGATAGCCGACGACAGCCAGGACCAGGGCGACTGGGCGCTGGTCGACAGGATATCGGGCAGGACGCGCACCACATCCGAGTGCCGGGCCTTCAACACAAAGCCCAGCGGTGGCGGCAGCGGCGGAACAGTCCGCGCCCGCATCATGCGCGCCCAGCTGGACGACCTGCAGTCCGTGGAGGTGCGTCATCGCGGCCAGACCATCCGGTTCATGCGCAAAGGCAGCGGCGGCCTGCACAGCGAGTACTTCTTTCAGCACGGCAACGCCGACCTCTTTGTGCGCTCCATGCGCGACCTGCACTTCATCGAGAGCAGCGGCAACAACGAGGAGTACACCATCCTGACCACCGAGAACCAGAAGCTAAAGAAGACATTCGCCGAGCTGGACATTGGCCAGATCAAGTCCAGCCACTTGCCGCGCGAGAGTTGGCTGCCGAACAAGCTAGCCGGCTTCCTGGGCAACATACCCGACTACGTGCAGCCGCCCTTCCAGCGCTCGCCCAAATCCCGCCCCGGTTCGCTCATAGCTGGCGAGCGGCAGACCTCGCCGGACAACTACCAGATCATAGGCCTGAGTGGCAGCACGAACAGTGCCTGCTCCTCGAATGGCCAGAGCCGCGGCGGGAGTGCGGACAAATCGCCGGCAGACAGCGAGTTGGAGAATCTGGAGAAGATGGTAAACAACTTGCCAGATCGCCAGCGGGTGGAGCGAGGTGAGTTTTGGGGGAACCAGTCGGGAATTTTTTAGCTTGAACTTGACCACTTTTCCCTTTGCAGGCTTGCCTCTCACCGAGACCCAGTGGCTAGAGTTCCAAACGCCCGACGGCCGCATCTCGGATAGCGATCGCATCCGGGAGATTGTCTTTCGCGGCGGCATCGTGCACAGCCTACGGCCGGAGGTGTGGAAGTTCCTGCTCAACTACTACCAGTGGTCCGACACGCAGGTGGAGCGCATCGAGCGACGCAAGCAAAAATCTGTGGAATACTACAACATGAAGGCCCAGTGGCTGGCCATGACGACGACCCAGGAGGCGAACTTCAGCGGGTATCGCGAGCGCAAGTGCCAGATCGAGAAGGATGTAAAGCGCACGGATCGCACGGTGCAGTTCTTTGCCGGTGAGGACAACCCGAATCTGTCGCTGCTGCAGGGCATCCTCATGACCTACGTGATGTACAACTTTGACCTGGGCTACGTCCAGGGCATGTCGGACCTGCTGGCCCCCATACTGGAGATGCAGGTGAACGAGGTGGACGCCTTCTGGTGCTTCGCGGGCTTCATGGAGCTGGTGCTGACCAACTTTGACATGGACCAGGCGGGCATGAAGACGCAGTTCGCCCAGCTGCGTCGGCTAATCGAGTTCGCCAACGCTCCGCTGTTCCACTATATGCGATCCCACGACTCGGACAACATGTACTTCTGCTTCCGCTGGCTGATCGTCTGGTACAAGCGGGAGCTGAGCAACGAGGATGTGCTCCGGCTGTGGGAGTGCCTCTGGACCCGCCTGCCCTGCCCCAATTTCCACCTGCTCTTCTCGGTGGCCATTCTCGATCAGGAGACGAGCGTCATTATCGACAGCCAGTACGAGTTCACAGAAATTCTGAAGCATGTCAACGAACTATCCGGCCACATCGATGTCCAGAAGACACTCGAGATCGCCGAGGCTATCTACCTGCAGCTCAAGGCCTCGGAGACGCTGCCCAACGACATACGAGCGATCATTGGCGAGCCGCTGCTGCCACCCACTGGCAGCGGCGAGGAGGTTGATGCAGCCGCGGCCATGGACGATGAGACGGCATACTCGGACGATGGCTTCGACGAGCTGGTGCGCGAGCTAACGCCCGAGGAGAAGTTGCGCCAGCAGGCGCTTCTGGAGGAGGCGTGCGAGCGCTCGCTCTTCCTGCAGTACCATTAACAAACGACTTGGAGGAAACGTGGAGGAAGCCAAACCAAAAGCCCTTAGCGCAAATTACACTGCCCACTGGGAGTCCTTTGGGCAAACAAGATGATTCTGTCTAGGGCTGCCAATTAATCAAATTATGCTACAAATTAATCGAAAAACATTATCAACTGAATCGGTATCCTAGAATCCCTTTCGAAATGTTTTAGTTGCTTAAAACTGGATATGTTTGCAATTTAAAGGGATGAGAGCAACCCTAACAGGCATCTTCTTTGTGCAATTAAGTTTGAAACCTGTGTTGGGCAGTGTTGTTATTATCTTAGACTCTAAGACTCAAAGTTTACTACCGCATCGAAAGCGAAGCCAAGCTAGCCAAGTGCTTTAAACTCTGCTGATACACAGATTTATATATATATATATTACATTGTATATTATACATATTTGTACGTTTTTGTATTTATTGTAAGTTCTATCCCGACCCCTGAAACCCCAACCCCACCCCGAACCCAACGCCCCACATCCCAATGCCAAAGAACCGCCCCTTTGGTTCCCTTCAGCAAGGTTATCAATAATTTCACGTTTGAGGAATTTAAGCCTTGATTTCTTCGTCCGAAATTCCACAGCGCAGCTTTTGTTGTTCCATTTCCAAGTTACACTCATTTACTGTGAAAACACACAATAATATACCTTCAAACACCACATGAACACTAACAAGTACATTCAAAATGCGTAGTAAAAGTATCTAAAAATAAAACACCCGGTTTGCACACACGATAATCGAAGGGCGCTTTGTTGTTAATTAGTTTCTATAATCTGGGAAATTTTCAGTGGGAAATCAAGTCGTCGTGTGTGTTTGCACAAACTACTACAACATCACGGGTCAACAGCACTCACTGATAAGGCTTGGATTCGTGTCAATCGAGTTCGAGCGTGTCTTTCATGTTTCGAATGCATGGATCGATGCCTCTAGCTGAGCCATGCAAGTGGAATTAATTCAAAACATTAAATGAAAATAAAGAATATACTACGCATGGAATGTGTTTCACATTTTATTAACTTTTTTAGCTTTGCATTTACCAACCTGAAATCTGACATTTGTACTTTAAAATTGGATCGAAATCTCAGGGAAAATTATTTGTTCGCCTTCCCCAATTGTAATACCAGGCGAACAGAAGCAGCAGCAGCACTGCTTTCATCATTGCACAGCGGATGGTGGGGGAAAGGGATGGCTGCTGTATGTCAGGGGGAGCAGTGCATCGTTGGCTAGGGGGGGATAGCTGCTGTATGCTTAAAGAAAGCAGTACTTCTTTGGTTAGGGGGGGATAGCAGCTATGTACTCAGAGAGAGCAGT